>JAOPHQ010006540.1:0-25000 GCA_030340625.1 Merluccius polli
TAAGACTGGGAGCCGCCTTTGATGTTTGAGAGAGGGGGCCTGACTCGTAAAGGACAGGAGAGGAACGCGTGAGGTTGGTCGGAGGGGGGGGGTCCCGCTGAGGCATGGGCGAGGGAGAGGGCGAGCAAAGGGGTGCTGGGTGGTGGGGGGTTGATGCACTTTGTTTTGGGACCTTGGCTTGGGGGGAGCCAACTCCCGAGAGAGGAGAAGACGCTCCTTTCTCATGCTGGTGGGGGAAGGCTGGGGGGGGGGGTGGGGGGTTGGGGTACTGATAAAAAGAGATTAGAGTGGAGAATGGGGTCAAAGGCTATCAACCTCTAGCTTTACGGGGGCTGTAGTGTGTGTGTGTGATCATCTCTGTGTGTGTATGTGTGTGTGTGAGAATGCGCATTTGTGCCTATGTGTGTGTGTGTGTGTGTGTGTGTGCACGTCTTACTGTGGATATAAAAGAGAGAGAGGGACCTGTATGGACTTACAGCACTGATTTAAACACCCCCTTAACACACAGCAGCTGTTGAGGCTATATCTCTCTCCCTCCTCTCCTCTCCTCTCTCTCTCTCTCTCTTCTCCCTCTCGCCACAAACTTTTTTTTATTTCCACCAGATTCTTTCTCATTTCTCTATCTCAATTCTCTCCCTTTCATTGTTCATCCACCACCTACACACAGCCCCAATTTTTTGATTCCCCAGCCCCCACACCCCGCATACCCATGTTTTGTATACTTCATTTTTCCCCCCCATCCCCCCCCCCCCCCCCCCCCCCACCCCCCCCTCCCCCCCCCCCCCCCCCCCCCCCCCCCCCCGATCTCTCCCCCTCCCTCTCTCTTTCTCCACCTCTCGGGTTTATTTGCCCATTTCTCCTGAGACGGTGCATCATCTCCTCTTCTCCACCTGTGCTTCTGTTAGATGGGGTCACTCTGTGGCGGAGCGTAGTGTGAGCAAACACCGCCACCTCAGCTGCGGACGAAGCAACTACTGGCCAGAGAAGACTTTATGAAAAAGGCCCTGAGCAGCTCTCAGCAGTGGTATCATTACCATAATTATCCAGATTAATGCCATAATCACACTCCCTTCCTGCCCCAACACGGAGGAGTTTAATGAACACCGTTTTTTAAAACGTCGGTAAACATTGAGAGAGAAAGTGGGGCTGATTTCGGTGCTGGTGATAAACAAGACGTTGGTCGCTGCCTGCAATCTCACTGTGCCGAGCTGTAATTGCCTGCAGGAATGGGATCTAAATGATGCTTTTCCTTTGTGATGTTTAGAGCTGAGCAGCAGGGCTGGGGAGAGGGAGGGGGGGAGGGGGGTGAGGCAGAGTCCCTCCCCACCCCCCTCCAATAACAACTAATCTCATGGTGGTTTTTTTTTTTTGTCGTGCAGTTTTTGCTGTTAAATGTTTGACTAATGAACAGAAGCAGAACTATGGAAGTAATGTGGTGGCGAAGCGACGACCGTTGGGCTTGTTTCCATCGCAGGTCAACATGTAATGCCTTCAATCGACAATAACAATATCTTGATCTCAGATGGCTTGTTATCTGCAGGTCCTGGTATCTAGAGGCCTGTACTGAATACGTAATATGTTGGCCTTGGTATGTTTCGCCTGCTCTTAAAAAATAGTTTTTAAAACTTAACACAAGATTAAATGTCTCGTTAAGAAGGAACTTTTTTTTAACAGTGTGGAAGAGTTTTACAAGACAACTCGTATTGTCATGACAGGTTGTGTGTGTGTGTGTGTGTGTGTGTGTGTGTGTGTGTGTGTGTGTGTGTGTGTGTGTGTGTGTGTGTGTGCGTGTGCGTGCGTTGAGACTGACACACGTGTTGCGGTGGTAATAGGCCACAGATGTAGGAGACAGTGTATTGAAACACCAGGAGAAGGTCAACCTGTGTGGAGTGTGCTTTACATTACGGCCCATAGGGACTCATGCCGGTGCTGGCCCGGTGCTGGCCCGGTGCTGGCCAAGTGTTGGCCCGGTGCTGGGCAAGTGACGGCTCGGTACTGGCCTGGTGTTGGCGGGTACAACAGTCTCCATAGGCCTACGTCCTCCCCTGATCATTGCTAATGATGGTGCGTTCAATCAATCAATCAATCAATTATTCAGATATTTACAATATTACATTTTTCTCTATAACTCATGAACAAACAAAAAGAAAACAACAAAAAACATCCACATGGGGTTGGATTGCCGCCGGTGGCTCAGGGAAAATGTGGCCGCCTGGACTGAGGATCTGTGCTGCATGTTTGGAGTTCATTATCAAAGAGAACTGCTGCTCCTGCTGTGGCGGCAGATACACATCTGCTTTAAGTGCTCTCTTTGGACCGCTGCAGGTTGTGTGTGTGTGTGTGTGTGTCTGTGAGGGTATGTGGACACGTTATCTGAACTGACCATTACACGACTACAGTATTAAATAAATATTAAAACAATACTGACAACGCCGACGGTAACTAAATGTCAGCAAACCAGGCCCCTCTTTTACCAAATGAAAAAAAAAAACAGATAACTATATAATAAATAAATAATAACATGGGCTTGGCATTGCACTTTAGTCAATTTGACCAGACTTGAAACCCAAATTAAGATTCATGATTGTACGACTGTTTATGTTGTTTTGGGTGGAGTGGAGCATATGGTTTACAGAGTTTTCACGAGTTATGTCCCCGTTTGTACCTTGGACATGTACACCCACACACACACACACACACACACACACACACATACTGGCCCTGGATCAACCTCTCCTTCCCCCTTCACTCCCCTCACCCCCCCCTTTCCCCCCACCACCTCCACTCCATTTATCTCCCTTCCCCCTGGCACGTCAATTCTGATAAGGATGGAAAGCGGCCGCCCGCCCGTTCTCCTTTGCAGGAAGACCAGTTAGCCGTATCACCGGGGGGGGGACCGCTCAGGGAATCTTCACAGTGTCTTTAAGGTTAGCCGCATCCGTCGGCTAACCTTAAAGTCGTTTGAGCTCCAGAAAGCCAATCCCTGGTGACATCACACCACTTAGACGCCTGGCGTCTCCGTCTCTCTCGCTCTCTCCCTCTGTTTCTGGCAGCGCTCGAAGTTCATTTGGGACTTCTTGGTTCATGCAAAGGTATTAGAGTAAAATAAACCTTAAGTGTCACTGAGGAACATGAGTTTATTCAACGGTATACACCGGGCGTCGTATATCTGTCGGCGCCGCATTCCAGCGGACGTTGAAGAACAGTTCATTCGGGACAGATTTAAGGAACGCTGCTAGCGCTTTTAGCCTCAGTGCCTCATGTTATTATGCAGGATGTTTTTCGTGACTGTTTAGGTTTGTATCGTCAAGTTGCAGGAATATTTCAAGAGGACCACATGTGTTTTACAACCAAGGGATATTTCTGTGTGTCAGAGGGAAAAATGTTTCATAACCTATTTGATAAATAGTTTAAATCGTAGCCTAGAGTGCAGTGGAGCCCGTTGAACCTTACAAGAAATCATGAGCATCTCGTATTCTAGTTAAAGGATCTGGAGGAGGCAAAATATGCAGATTTCAGGAGAGTCCGACGCTGCTGCGCTTGGAGAGTAAATATTTCCATGCCGGGCCCAGGTGGTGTATCAATGACACAAAGTTCCTGCTGAGCGTTTAGTCACATGCCAGTTCCTGCATTAGCTCCCTGTGATGTGGTGAGTGGTGTGTTAACCCCACACCCCACCGCACACACACATAAACACACACACACACACACACATCCACCAACACACACACACAGGCACGCACATCCACCTAATTCACACTAACATGCACACACACATGCATGCACACACATACACATGCATACATCCACCAAACACACACATACACACACACACGCACATCCACCAAACTCACACAAACATTCATGCACGCCAAACTCATACACTCGTGCACACACATGTACACACATGCACACACACACACACACACGCACATCCAGCGAACAAACACACACGCATGCACATCCACCAAACACACACAAATACAAACATGCACGCATGCCAAACACACACACACACACACACACATACACACTAACACATCCACCAAAAAAAACACACACAGATGCATCAAACACACAAACACACACATCCATGCACGCCAAACACACACAATGATGTCAGTCTTGAAACACAGGGGTCAGAGCTGTTGTGTTTGCATGGTTGCATAACAGAGGTGCCCCCCTCCCCACATGACATCATGCGGCACCCCGAAGTCACCCGACACTCGGTCAAACTGTAGCGTAGCGTAACCACGGTCCCAAGGGCCATGGCCAGTAGTTTTGACAGGACTGGGGGGGGGGGGGGGGGGGGGAGTACACAAGGGTGTGTGTGTGTGTGTGTTAGATTGGGGGTTCAAAGACCTGAAGGGACATGAGCACCTCCACCGTGGCCCAGTCGTATCACTTACTGGTGGTTAACATGATAAACAGAACAACATGGCTCCTTTCAAAGAGGTAATGCACCGGTGATGGAGATTTACCATCTCCACAGAGAGAAGCAATACGCTGTTACGCACACACACACACACACACACACACACACACACACACGCACGCATGCACACACACGCACACACACTTGCATACAGACGCACAAAAACACACTTGCATGCACACACATACACACACAGACACACACACACATGCAGACACACACACACGCACACACACACAATGAAAAGCACCTGAGTAATAACAGACTGCAGGAGGAGAAGCACAGTAGTGATAAGTGTTGAGAGGAAGAACACATCATGCAGTTTCAGGACCACACACACCCAGATCATAGTGTACACACACGCACACATCAATGCTAAGAAAGATAGTCTGACATGTGGGAGGCTGCCGGTAAATATGACTCCATACTCCCACCTCAACTGATTGTGCACACTGTGTGTCACACACACACACACACAGAATCAGACATACTGATGCAAACTATCACAGACACACACACACACACACAATGTATATACACAAACACACAAATCCACAGAAACATGCTCTCTTTCAGAAACAAACACAAACACACACACACACACACACACACCCCTGATCCACACACAGCCAGGACCACACACTGCTGGGCTGATGTGTTTGAAAGCCGGGAGCTTGTTTACGTTCCTCCGTCCGACTCCAGGAAATATTTGTGAGCAAGCTGCGGCCCTTTCCTCTTTGTTTTCAATACATATGCATGTGTGTCCGTCTGTCCATGTCTGTGCACACTTCTACGCAGTTTGTGTGTGTGTGTGTGTGTGTGTGTGTGCGCATATGTGATTTAAAGCGTGATTGGCATATATACAACACTTGGATGGTAGCCTAAGTGGGATATTAAAGTGAAAATGTACACGTTGTACACAAGCTCATCTCTCCATGTGTGTGTGTTAGAGCTCATGGTACAACACCATGATGAGATGATTGGTTACCGCTTCTCACTCGCCTGTCAGACTCTTTTTTTTTTGTCACCTGCAATTTTATTTCCTATCTGCTTCCAATTCCCTCTTCTTTTTTTTCTTCTTTTCTTTCACGCTCACCCCCACCCCTCCTCCACCCCTCCCGCCTCCCATCACCACTTTTAGTGCTACAGTTAAGACTTCAACAGCGGAGGGCACGAGAGCAACTGGCAGGCCAGGGCACCATGCCTCGTGAGTAGCACCCCATGTTGTACCCAGCACGCACACACACACACACACACACACACACACACACACACACACCTCCACTGTGCACGCACACATGTGCACATTCTGTATGTCTTCTTATAACACCAACGCATTGACCCGTGTGGTTAACGGTCATCAATAATGACATTCATGACACAAAGCTGTCATTACATACCAACACAACACACACACACACACACACACACAGAAGACCAGAGAACAACTCGTTTGGGAGGAGTTGAAAGACGTTAGAAGTAGAGCAGCCTAACTTGCGAGCACTCACTTGGCCACATAGTGAGTCACGTTAGCGAGATGCTGACAGACAGACAGGTACTGCAGCCGGGCAGACAGGGAGAGACAGACATACAGGCAGGCAGACAGACACACAGGTACTGCTGCCAGCTAGGCAGGCGGCCAGGCAGCCAGGCAGGCAGACAGACAGATCATAGAGTGACCGCAGAAGAATGTTCTCTTGTGCTGCAGAGGGGGAGATGGCGTACGGGAGGGAGGGGGGGGGGGGGGAGTAGGAGGGAGGGGCGGGCGCCAGATTTACATCGACGACACCTGTTTATATCGCGCGGCGCATCACAACATGGTCGACATCACCCCCCACCCTCCGTCGTCCAATCAGATCGAGGCTAGCAAGTGGCAGCCCCCCCCCCCCCCCCCCCCCGGTTCGTGAGCTTCGCCCTGAAGGGCTCACGCCACACCTCACACTAACCCAAATACAAGCGGCGAGATTCAGACTTTCAGCTCCCAGCCTTTCAGCTCCCAGCCTTTCAGCTCCCAGTCAGAGATTACATCACAACCGCCTCACGCATCCACTCACTCACCTGCTCGGTGCTCACTTGGTTTTTTGAACGTTTTTTTTTGTAGTGAAACCTTAACCGTTCCACTACCGCCATTTTTCACCAGACCATGTTATCCTATGGTCATTAGAAAAGTCATATATATATATGTATATATATATATATATATATATATATATATATATATATACACTGTTATGGTTTTGCTACTGTGTGTATTTTTGCTGTCGAGGGGGGGGGCGCGGGGGGCGGGGGGGGGGGGTGGTCGGACGTCGTTGATTTTCCTCTGAACAAATTAACATTCTTCAGTCGGTCAGGCAGCTTTTCCTGTGGCATGGCACCCATGTACTTTACACTTCCTCTTCTCTCAACTGTTGCCATGACGACGCAGGGGTCCTGCGCTGTGTTATGTTTACGCTACAATACGAACACTGTAGATGTACATTTTACACGCTGAATAGCTTTGCTGTTTGTTAACCTTTCTTTTCGCGGGGGACTCAATGCTGTACTGTACTGCAGGCCAGAGTGATATCTCTGGTAGCGCTTACACTTAAACAGAGACTCCAGCAGCCAGATAACTGCTGCTGGGGAAGTGTGTGTGTATGTGTGTGTGTGTGTGTGTGTGTGCGTGTGCAAGTGGGGGTGGAGGAGTGGGAGGGCCAAAACCCAGAGGCCAGACCTATTTCTTTTTTAAGGAGTCTGTCAAAGATAAGGCGGTGCAAGCTGATTGGACAGCTGCATTCTAAGGTCTTTCACCATTGGTTACTTCGTCTCATGACTGCGCCAGGACAAGGGGGCGTTCGTTGGTGGAGATGAAAGTGGATTTGGATATGATTTGTTAGTATTCAAGCGCACATGTGTCCAATCCCCCCCCCCCCATACACACACACACACACACACATATACATGCACTGAAGAAGCAGTCAGCTCAAGTTTAAAGCCTACGTCCTTATTAGTGATGCGTGGTTAATGTTAAAGTTAAGGATAAGTGATGCTTGGTTAATGTTAAGTGATGCGTGGTTAAGGTTAAGTGATGCATGGTTAATGTTAAGTTATGCATGGTTAAGGTTAAGGGATTCATGGTTAAGGTGAAGTGATGTGTGGTTAAGGTTAAGGTTAAGTGATGCGCAGTTGAGGTATTTTCTCACCCGAATCTGCATATTGCTGTAACTGTAACTATGCTACCCATACATCAGAAGACTTTGAAAAGATTTGGAAAAGACTCTTGGAAAACTATCAGCTCACACCTGCTCACATCTAAAGACAGGTGTTTAGAGTTTTTAGTCACAGCCGAGTCTCAGACTGAGATTTTACAAAGACTGTGAATCTTGCAGGGTCACTATTTACCAGACTACAACTAGATTATTTTATTCTTTTTTCCCCATCATGCCCTTAGTTCGTCCATTGTTGTTCTTCTTGTTCTGACCATAGATATAATATACGTAGACGCCTCATAGACTGACGCTGCCTGTTGGAGCTGACGTATCAGCGCGGCCGCCATCTTGTATGGGTCCCCAGTGCGCCCCCAGTGCATTCATTTCTGTGGAGGAAGGCGTATCCCCAACTACAATAATAAGCATAACTCCCCGAATTTTTACCGGATTTTCACACGGTTTGGTTTGTTACAAACGGCAGAGATTTAGTTATGATACAGGACGAATTAATTAAAAAAAAACAAAAAACAATTATTGTTCAATCTTAATCCCACGCGATCTGGGGTCAATACTGCGCCGTAAGCTGCACAAAATACTGGCATAGCTTGCTCTCCCGTTGACTCCTATGCTAGACTAGAGTGAGGAGACCCAACCAATATGGCGGCGACGCTGGGTTACGTTCCATCACGTCATGAGGCGTCTATGTATATATGTCTATGGTTCTGACTGTCAGGTTTCCTGTTTCCGCTTTTGTCAGAGCTCATCTATTGGTTGTTGATTGTGTTACTGCGATTTGCGATAATATCAAACACGCTTGATATTATCGCAAGCCCAAGACTAGGAAAAGACTGATCTGAAACGGCGCAGATTACTGCCTTAAACTTAACGACCGAGATGACGGGAGCGCGCTGTGACTCCAGTAAAACTCCTAGATTTACTAAAGACTTTCAGTTTTTAGTCTGGGACTGTGAAAATCTTTTGGTGTAAGCCCAGCATAATGTAAATAAAATAGTCTATCTATCCAACAAGAACAACAAATAACAACAAGATCATCTGAAAAAATATGGATTTTGGCGCACAGGCTAGAATGGCATTAAAGGATATGCAATACTGAACTTGATCGAACAATAATTATAATGGCATACAAGAAAGAATAGCTGATAGCAAGAAATTAAGAAGCTGATTTTAACTAACCCGCATGTTATAAATACCGAATAAACACCCGCAATTATAGTCAGGTCACGTGGGCCAATTACTCAAGCCGCGCATCTCTGGTCCCTGTTCTCATCCCGGCTCTCCTCTAGAGGGCGTGATGCATCAGGTGGTGTCGGCCCGCTCCGCCCGGCTGTGTTATTGGTCCCGGGTTCGGGTGGGATGGACACGGCGCGCGGTCTGTGTGTATATTAACCAGGGAACATCTGGTGTTTATTAGGGTAGCCCAGAGTCCAGGAAGGGGTGGGGAGGGAGGAAGGGAAGGAGGGGAGGGGAGGGTGGAGGGAAGGAGGGAGGGGAGGGAGGGAGGGAAGGGAGCAGGCCTACAGGCTCTGATCTATTCACACACACACACACACACATACACACATATACATGTGCGCATACGTACACACACATACACACACACATATACATGCGTGTGTACACACACACACAAACATACACACACATATACATGCACACACACACACACACATACTGTACATACACACACATGCATAACTAAGAATGTGGACAGGAACACAGATATGACATAATTTGGTATCATAACAGTACAACAGGACAGGCTTCAGTAATATCATAACAATATAATGGGACAGGCTTCGGTTAAGCTATACGCTAGTAAATCTTGTACAAAGGTACGATGCACTTTAAGTGAAAGACTATAAAAAGCATGTTTGCATGACAAAAGTCCCTTTTTTCTTTAATCTACAAAATCGCAAAGGAAACGTTTCGTGCCTCATGTGCCATGTGCCTTACCTCTCAGTGTACCGTTTACGTTTCACAGATGAAGTCGCCACACACACGCGCGCGCGCACACACACACACACACACACACAACACGTGTATATATATTTTCGAGAAGAAAAGTGCATTGGATGTTTAGGAGTGTTTGAAACCGGGGTAAGCCCTCTTTAGTCTAGCCGCGTCATGTAACATCATGCTAGCCGTCACTGTAGCCATGTAGTCTACTACTGTAGCGGCCATGGCGAGCTACGCTAACACGCCTCCAGCATGGCTCCTAGTTTAAACAGACATAAAGCTGCATGTGTCCGCACAACGTCAAATCAGATCCTAAATCATACCTTGCGCTGAGGGCCGCCGCGCGGTCGGGCGCCGCTAGCTAGTTTTTTAAGAGGACTGGGGGGGGGGGGGGGGGGGGGGGGGGGGGGGGGGGACCCTGGGGGGAGGGAGGGGAGGAGAGAGGGGGGGGTGTGATAGGCCAGGACAGCTGAAGAATAAACAAATGCTGATGTCACCCTGCTGTTCCCCAGTGGCGCGCGTGCTAACGTGACGCTAATCCGAGTTGAAATGAGTGGTCGACGACGTTCAGGTATCACACTATAGCTCGGTGATATGAAGTCAAATATCATAATATTTTTGCCAAATTGCTATATCAATAATTTTAATGACTTTTGGTTTTGTATTTGTAAATTATAGATAAAACCATTAAGTCTTCATTATTCAGACTAAGACCTTTGGTGATGGATGGTCGCTTTCGAGCAACTTAGAAATATCAAACCATCACAAAATGATTTAAATGTACTGTCTCATATCAGAACATAAACATGTTATGTTATGCCGATATCAGCCTATATTATACCCTTATATCCGTCCTCCTTCTTTCTTTTATCTGTTTATACAGACATTTATTTCACAATTTGTTTTACTTTCCTTCCTTTGCCTCACTCTGTTTTTTACCTATGTTTGTTTTGACCGCGGCAAGGAGCTCAATATGTCGGCGGCTGACGTCTTTATCTGAACTAGACGCCAAATAGTTTTCTGTAGAAACAAAGCAGAATTACTGTGAAATATCAGCATAACGTGATTTCCACGTTGAACTCATTGTTCCACCCTTCTCATGAAATCACCCCTCCAGTTTTCACTTTCAACTCATTTTTCACCAGATAATAATACTTACCAGCGTGTGGCTCGTGGTAATTTTATCGGTGTATTTCGTCTTCCAAACTCAATCTCAAAAGAGTGAAATCGAACGAGAATTACATCTGACCAAATAAGTGCCGTTACTGGTTTCTCTCGCTGGGATAATCAAACTCCATCCAGCACTCCCTTATCGCCATCGCCAGATAATCAGTCCCCCCCCCCCCCCTCCCCCCACAAGCCTGATTATTTATTCTGGAAGCGATAAGAGGAGATTTATGGACGGCAGACTGTCTTACCCCCCCCCCACACACACACACACACTTTAATTAGAGCAGTTCATTTATTGTTCCAGGGCTGGAGGTGTCTGAGACTGTGGACCGTGAGCAGAGCTGCAGAACAGATGGGAGATCTGAAAAGCTCTTAGTGGAGGCATATGAAGGCCCATCAGCACTACTATCTGCGGAGGGGTCATGCCAGATCACTCTATGAGCTCTTGTTAGGAATATATTGAAGATTGAGTGTGGGGGGACGCAGAGTTGTATTTACCTTCATGTCTGTAACCTCTGCTCTACGAACGAGTCAGGCACATACAATATTTAATATGTAAGCCGGTGTTCGTTTACATTCGTTAAAACGAAAGGATCACAAATTCTGGTGTGCTCAAGAGTGAGGCCCATTTCCAAGGGCGAAATAGTGAGTCACCAATCTGGTCTGGAGTGTGGGGTCTTACAATTACAAATAAACCTTATGTTAACTTTGAGTCAACACAATTTTTGGGAGTACAGCTTAAGCCACAAAGAGTTGCCCGGCCCGGCCCACCCACAACTGGACCGTGACCCACATGTCGGGGTCCCAACTCATAGTATAAGAAAGGCCGATTAAGCGGTGAGTCAGCTTGGCTACTCTCCTACTGCATTCCCAACTGGGCCGTGTTTGCCTTTCATCCCTCCGACCCCTCAACTTTCCTCCAACCTCCTTCCTCCCATTTCCGGACCATCATTCTCCGCTGTCCGCAGCATGTTTTCGGTCCTCCTCTGTGTTTGTTTGCACTCTTGTTTTCTTTTTCTATGCTGGACCTCCTTGAGCTTCCAATAAACTGTGTTGTCGCATAGAAGGAGCCGGTGGAGCGGTGCGGTGGTTTATACTTGATACCTGGCAATGCGTTAGCGTCGGTAGTTTATACCCTATACCTCGCTGTGTGTTAGCGTCGGTAGTCAATATTTTACACCTCGTTGAGCGTTAGCATCGGTAGTTCATACTTTAGACTTTGCTGAGCATCGGTAGTTCATACTTTATACCTGGCTGTGCGTTAACGTCGGTAGTTTATACTTTATACCTGGCTGTGCGTGGGTAGTTTATACTTTATACCTGGCTGTGCGTGGGTAGTTTATACTTTATACCTGGCTGTGCGTGGGTAGTTCATACTTTATACCTCACTGAGCTTGAGGGGACGTGGTTTACCGAGACGAACAGCAGCTGCTGCATGCAAGCACACCCTTGCTTCTTAAGGAGTGTTTGCGTGTGTGTGTACGTTTGTTTATATATGTGTGTGTTTGAGCACGTGTTGGTGTATGTTGCATGCTTGGATGGGTGAGTGTGTGTGTGTGTGTGTGTGTGTGTGTGTGTGTGTGTGTGTTTACTGTGTTTACGTGCATGTACACATGTATGTATGTATTTGGTCACATGATTGATGTGTGCTTGAGTACATCCATGTGTGTATGTCTGTCTGTCTGTTGTTTACATTTATGCATGTGTTCGGCCACATGATTGTTGGAGTGCTTTGGTGTGTGTGTGTGTGTGTGTGTGTGTCTTTGTGCATACGTGCGTGTGTGTGTGTGCATACACGCACATGCTTGTTTGTATCTACCACCCCCGACTTAGTGTAGCGGCATGGCGGCATCTAGCTACTAGCTACCAGCTACAAGCGCAACACGACTTGACAGGAGCAGGCTGTTGCTGGCCCGTTGCCCTGGGTAACCGGTGCTTGGCCCCTCCCCTGGGGCATTAAAGAGTACTATCTAAAGGCTGATCACTGTCATGGAAAACTTTGCCTGGCTTATTTGGGAAGTGTTTCATAAAAATGATATATATTATGTATATATATGTAATATCAACAGGCTTAATTTGATTCATACAAGAACACTTGATGTATTAACTGTTAGATGTCAGATAATGTAGTCTTGTATATAGCGACATCTTTAACCCTGCTTTTAGCAACACAGACCCTTAACGAGATACCACTGCCATCAGTTCCACCTCTGTGTGTGTGTGTGTGTGTGTGTGTGTGCGTGCGTGCGTGCGTGCGTGCGTGTGTGCGTGCGTGCGTGCGTGCGTGCGTGCGTGCGTGCGTGTGTGCGTGCGTGCGTGGGCTCACAAATCACAACTACTTGGTCAACAGAAGCGGTTTCCTGTCATTTCACCATCTCAATCTCCTGCTGACATCGGATCAACTTTATAACCTACACATGCATGGAGGGAAGAATATTGTATATGAATACATGTCAAATATACTTACAACTCTGCACTTAAGTGAATGGACATATAAACAAAATCTCCTTACATTAATGTGTGTGTGTGTATATTAATGTGTGTGTATTAGTGTGTGTGTGTGGGGGGGGGGGGGGGGGGGGAGTGCGTGTTAAGGTAATGTGTGATTGAGTAGCCAGAAAGAGTAATCAAGTTAAATATCAACAGGTGGAAGGAAATAACATGGAGCACAACATTCTCAAAATATGTGCGTGTGTTGGGGGGGGGACTGCGGAAAGTGGGCTTGAATTGTGATTGAAACCAGGGTCGCCTTTTGGCAGGTCACATGTTGAGATACTAAACACACACACACACATACACACACAAACTCTACCCTTTCCCCTCCTTAGCTCTGTCCCTTTGCTAACCTCAGGGTCAGTGCTTGGAGATAACCGCGGCTACTCTGAGCTCCTCCAATCGAAAGCCTGTATACTATCAGCCCAGCCAATTAGGGGTCTGCTCATCGTGAAGAGTAGCCATGTTGTTCTCTCACCAACACAACGTCACACCTCGGCTCTGAGTGTGGACTAGATGCAAGTGACGACCTGTCCACCATGTACCATGTATGAATATCTGTACTCATGGAACAGCATACAACGTATAGTAGCATTCATGCCTATACTTATTCATACATACATACATACATACATACATACATACATACATACATACATACATACATACATACATACTTACATACAAAAAATACACAAACACACACACTCACTGTGGGCTAATAACCAGCTTGACCCCCCCCCCCACACACACACACACACACACACATTTTACGTCACACCGCATTTAAAGATTCTGTAGGTAAGATTCAAGAGACATAATTTGAGTGTAATTTTTTAGAAATGCCATACCCATTCCTCAGCTATGAGTGTGAGAAATGCTCTGTGAGGATATATGTTCTGGTTGACACCACCTGAGACATTTTAGATTTTGACAGCTCCTGGCTAATTTTTGACCAATCAGGGCACTTCTTCCCTGATTGGATTAGGGCATCCACCTTGCCTGTCGAATGCGCACACACGTGTTATCATAACGCCTTTGATGAATGCTCTTTGTCAGCAATCACTGCACCAAATACCACATCCCTCCGAAAACATTACTGTTGCAGTAATGACCTGACAAACATCTGTTTGCTCACACTGCTAACATCGTGCTGACTATGCTAATGCTTCCCTGCTGGCTCTCTCCACAGTGAACCATGGCAAGTTCCCCAAGCAGGAGGACTCGTATGCCTTCGAGGAGGACAGCAGCAGCGATGGTCTGTCCCCCGAGCAGCACCACACCGACGAGTCCCCGGGCTCGGCGGGACCATCGTCCCTGGAGGCTGTGGGCAGCACCCCGTCCTCCTCCTCATCGCCGAGCCTCACCAGCCCACGACAGGTACAAACACTCCCCTCCACCCCTCCACCCAACCCTTTAACTGATTTGGACAACCTGACCAGGAGTTTACCATAAATAAACTACATGGGAGATAGTTCTTCTCCGAACGTTTATTTTTGGAGCCTTTTGGTTAACCTCTGGCTGTCACTGCCCCCCCCAACACCACCACCACCACCAACAATATCCTTCCTGCGTCCCCTTTGACCTTTAAGTTGTACTCCCCTGTTGATGCACCCTATACTCCCCTCTACTGTGTGACTAGAAGCTTGAGGTTTAGCTACCCTCTAGTGGTGACAAATTGAACTACACCATATGAGTGCGTCATTAGTGACCAACGTACATGACCACATTCCCGCATTCCAGTAGTCCTACTGTCCTCATCTCCGTCAGACAACATGACAAGCTGGATTCATGAGCACTTACGTTATAGCCATGACACCAGCATTAAAAGGCCACACAGTCTGTCTGCATATGTCTGAGAAGATATCCACACCAGCATTTCACTGCACTGTATGCACATGTTACAAATAAAGACTCTAGATGCCAGGCTTTGGACATTTTATATAGTGTAGTGTTTGAAAATAGTGTGGAACAGGCCTCCATCATTCAATTGTTGACTTGTCGCTGGTCGTTAACTAACAATTACTATCACCGGTTGGCTTGGCTTTTAGTTTTCTGTTAAAGGAGAACCAGACCGCAAAGGCGGGGTTAGAGGGTTTTGTTCTCCTATAAGGAGGACTATTTGACACTGGTTATTTATGTTACTACAATACACTACACTTAGCTAGCTAAACAGCGCTAATAATCTGAAGGGATGACATTTCCTTTGGCTTTCAAATAGGCAACATTTTTGTTAAGCTAGTGCAAATTGGTTTGTGTAAAAGCGAGATGGTAAAAGAGATGTATTTAAAAAAAAGTCGACACACTAAACTTTTTTTTCTTTCTTTTTCTTCCAAATAGAGTGGTGCAGGGATGACGTATTTTTGTAGGCCAACCCAGAAGTTAGCGTCGCCCTGGGTTCCCTCGTCAAAAAGCCAATGGGTTTTTCCATTGGATTTGGGATTATTGCAGAAAATAAGCTCTGTGGCAAACAAAGTTTATGATACTATGATACACGTTTTGTTAAGCAAGATAATCTTCACCAATGAACACTACTTTTATGACTTTTGAAGCATAAATGCAATCGCCAGAAGTTTTTTTAAGACACGTAAAAGCTTCAAAATTCACGAGTGGGGTATTTACCAATGTTACGAGTCCATGTAAAATGATAGGACAGCATAACATAAAATCACAGAGTCCGGTGATGAACAAATGTACAATTTAATGTGAGTTAAAGGATGAACGAATTAATCAACAAAAACATGACGATTACGAAGACAAAAGGATAACACAAAGGAAAAGCCTGACGCTTACTGTCTGTGCGGAGGGAGCTTGCCTGGCTCCCGACCCGAGTGGACATAAACTCGGGCAAAGGAAAAAGGAGGTGAGTCTTCCGTGAAACTAAATGACTACGCTCCCTAACTAATACTAAAAACGTGCAGGAAAACTAAGCTACATAATCGCCATGTATCAAACTAAAGTAAATATATTTACATTTAAAGAATTTAAAGTTAACAACGAAGGTTAAGGATTTAAACTAAAGTAGTGCGCCCAAGTGTGTCCCCAGCATGTCACAAGAACAAAGGCCAAGCCAAGAGAGAGAGAGCCATCTTGGATACGGGGTGGTTTTAAGTACAGGAGGGAGGTGCCAGCAATTACGCATCATCCGCGTCCACAGCGCAACACTCCGCCTATAGGAAAGTGTTCATCATCCGCGTCCACAGCGCAACACTCCGCCTATAGGAAAAAGTAGACAAAGGAGACAGAGCAATACTGGCCCCGCGTAACAACCAACGTATCTTATGTCGTAAAACAAAACGTGTAAATCTCTTAAGCTTGTGTTGTTAACCACAGACCTTATTTCAGGCATCTAACCAAAAACCCATTCAAAAAACCCATTGACTTCGAGACGAGGGAACCAGAAGTGCCAACATGCTAACGGACTTCCGGGTTTTAGGACTCATTCCTGCACCACTCTATTGACACTGTCACATCATCTGTACCAAGTAGCTAACATGATGTGTTTGTGTCCTGTGAACAGGGCGGAGCGACCAGAGACTCGTCTGACCCCGGTCAGGAAGAAGGACTGTCTGATGCCAACAACAGTCAGCCCTCCCTGCCTATATCTGTCCCAGCTATTGTCAAGGTCAGGATACCCTCAACTGCAAATTATTACCTACATTGATTCACACAAGTAAATACAAGCTTGGCTTCTGTGCTAAGTTTATTTTACTACACAAAGGGACTACATTACAGTATTTTTGTTTGTGTATAATCAAAGCATGGTTTTTAAAAAGTACACTGAATACAAACACCTGCTGCTCAGCTCTCTACCAGCTCAGTACTATATTTAAAAATACAAAAAATAAATGTACGATTTGATCCTAACTTTATCCATCTACGCTCCCGAACTGCAGTCCAAGACGTCGGACAAGAACCGGCACAAGAAGCCCAAGGACGTGAAGCCCAAGGTGAAGAAGCTCAAGTATCACCAGTACATCCCTCCCGACCAGAAGGCCGAGAAGTCCCCTCCGCCCATGGACTCGGCCTACGCCCGGCTGCTGCAGCAGCAGCAGCTCTTCCTGCAGCTGCAGATCCTCAGCCAGCAGAAGCATGCTCAGGCTCAGACACACAACGTGCACGCGCAGCACGCCCACCTGAACCAGGCTCAGGTGCCACAGCGGCAACCCACCTTTAGTTACCAGCCCATGGCCACATCAGCACCAAACCACAAGTACGTCCCAGTCCATCAAGGTGCTGTATGTATTAAGTGTCAATTTAAAGGCAGTAGGCAAGATTTAGAGGAAAGTCCACTAACCGACATGAATTTGAAAAGACAGACGTTTTTTATGGCCAGTGGGTTGAACAATATTTGACAGCCTACTACACACAGTCATTAGTTCCGATCACTGTCCATTAGTTTGTATCCCTGTATTAATAGATACATATACTGTGACATATTGAATAATTTCCCCGGTATTGTGATCCAAATTGCGTCCCCAGATTCACACCCCTAGTTGTATACCCATATGTTGTGTGTTTGTCTGACTCCAGCGTATCGTTTCACACATTACAGAAGCGACCATTTAACAGCGTGCAGCTCCAGCGGCCCTGCCAGCGCAGCCAACAGCAGCTCCTCCTCCCCGGTCAAGACCACGTACCCCAATCAGAGCAACCTGTCCCCCGTCAAACCTGGACCCCTGCCAGCCAATCTGGATGACCTTAAAGTAGGTGTCACACCAAGGTTTCAAACCCCTTTAAAACCCCCTACCCCTGTTACCACTCTCTCCCATGCATGGCTTTAGTAATGTGACAAGTAATTCGATCTGTTTGATTAAATCATCCTTCTTCTCTCTCTCTCTTCTTCTAATTCTATCTCGCTTTGTCTCTCTTCTAATTCTACCTGTCTCTCCTTCTCTCTCTCTTTCACCTTCCCCTGCCCACTCTCCACCGCCAGGTGTCGGAGCTAAGGCAGCAGCTGCGTATCCGGGGCATGCCGGTGTCGGGCACCAAGACGGCCCTCATCGAGAGGCTTCGGCCCTTTAGGGACCTGGGCGTCGGTGACCACCAACACCACCACCACCACCACCACCTCCACCCGGCCTCCGCCGCCGCCATGACCTTCCCTGTGACCCCCACGGGCTCCCTGTCCCAGTCCTCCTACCAGTCCCCTTCCTCCTCCAGCGGCGTCCCGTCCCAGGGTGGGTACTTCCCGTACCCCAGCACCTCCTCCACACCTCCAATCTCGCCGGCCTCCTCCTCCTCAGAGCTGTCCCTCAGCGGCTCGCTGCCCGACAGCTTCAGCGACGTGCCCATGTCTTCTCCCGGGCACCACTTCACCCTGCAGGGGACGTCCCCGGGTCAGGCAGCTGGGACCGAAGACGGTGGAGGAGGAGCAGGAGGAGAGGGCGAGGGGACGGTGGAGGCGGAGAAGGACAAGATGTTGGTGGAGAAGCAGAAGGTGATTGAGGAGCTGACATGGAAGCTACACCAGGAACAGAGACAGGTGGGTGACCATCAGCCTGCTGTTTTTGTCTTTTGGGGTTTTTGAGCTGGACATCATTGTACCTAAAATACCTAAACTACGGGAAAAAAAATGTTTGACTTAATATTGATCTACGCTTTGTGCCCCAATTGTTAGGTGGAAGAGCTTAAGATGCAGCTCCACAAGAGGAAACGTTGCTATGGGTCTACGCAGGACAACGCCTCCTCTCCCACAGCTCCCCACCATCCATCCATGCACCACCAGCACCAGCCCCCCCCAGCCAGGGTGGGCCAGCAGTTCTTCGGGGTGACCATCAAGCAGGAGCCCATGTCCATGTCGTCCAGCTGTCCTCTCTCCTCTCACAAGCCGCTGGAGGATCTTAGCCACTGCGGGGGCTCGCATTCCACCGCTATGCCAGTCCCAACAGGGCCCAGGTGCATGGACCCCGGTTCTGCTAGCAGCCCTCAAGCCCCAATGTCAGCCTTCCTCAGCCCCCAGCGTTCACCCCAGGACTCCCCCAACGGGAGGCCGTCCGATAGCCCCCGTCCCTACTCTCCCAGCCAGCCCTACCTGCTGTCACCACCACCGCACCTCCGTGACAGCTGCGGGCAGCCCCTTCCCCAAGGCAATGGCAGGGCGCGCAACACACAGGTACGTCGCGCACGCATCTGTGCTCTATTGTCATTACCAGCTACAGTACCATTGCTTGAAATATACGCCACTTAAACACAAATATGTACCCATAGGAGGGTTTCACGTGATGTCACGCACATTCCAAGTGGCCATCTTGAGCTTTTTCACCATTTTAATTAAAATAATAACTGGTTGCTTAGTTATTCTTATTTTTGGGACAAGAAGTACCAAAAATGGTGGCTTTAACTTATTTTATGGAACTTCAGATCACATGAGGGACCCTCCTATACCTTTACACTTATATGCATTGCATCTTAAAGCCAGAGCTTTTTTGTTGGTCCTGAAATGTTTAGATGCAACAGAAGAGCGGTGGCCAGCCGGTGAACTCTTCGTATCCTGCTGAGCAGAGGGGCCAACATGGTGTGTTCCCCGGCACCGTCGACTGTGGACACAACCACCGTGGCCACGCTAAAGCCCCCCTGCCCAATAATCCACCAAAGGTAAAGATACACCAAGCATGACTTGAAATGTATTGTAGCCCTGTGACGCCATTAACATATCCATCTAATTCACATTCACTCGACGTTTTTTGGTTTTTCTACTTTTTCCGTTTGTTGTCTTTCACGGGTCCCTGTGTAGTTGGTCTTCGGTTGGGGATATTATTCTGGTCATATTTCCGCTCTTTGAAACAGATTGGTCTGTTTCATCACATTCTCTCGTGTGTGTGCGTGTGTGTGTGTGTGTGTGTTAGTCATATGTATTCTTACAAACACCTCTACGGTTCTCAACGCCAACCAAATTTCTTGTCTTCAAACGTTAAAAGTTCAGTTTAAGGGTTTGTCAGGCTTCCTCTTAAAAGGTACAGGGTCAGATTTGTTCTTCTTTAACACTAAAATACTCACATTGAAGCTACACCCCCGATTCTACTGGGTGGGCTAATGTGACACTTCTCACCTATGTCCCATGTAGATGTCAGTTTTGCCCTCTCCTCGGCAAGTGAGCCAAACCCCAGCCTTCAGTAGCTCAGAATCAGCTGTATGTGACTTAAGACACCCCCCATGCTATGAGGATGCAGTCAAGCAGGTAAATTCAAGTCGTTTAAAATCAAAACAATACATACAAATATATATATATATAGATATAGATATATATATATGTATAATCATTAGAGTATTACTTTTTTTTTTATCTGTTGGCGTTGCTTCACCTTCACCTTTTAGCCACCTCTCTTCCTCCATCTCTCTCTCTCTCTCGCTCTCCCTCTCTCTGTGCATGTCTTCATTGAACCATCCACCCCTTGCTGTTTATCATCACAACTTTGCATCACTTTCCCACTTCTTCAGATGCTAACAGGGGTTACTAGAGGGCTCTGCGCTATCGTTCCAACACACATGTGACTTGAAACTTGACTTGAACCATGGAACCAGTGTTTCCCAACCTTGGGGTTGCCTGAATATGGGGTCACGGGTGATTGAATCTGTAGATTTTTTACATGTTTTTTCTGTAGATTTTTGACATTTTCAAAATGTTAAGGGTAAAGGTCGCTTATATACGAACAGACTGCCCTAATGATTCGTAGCCACGAGGAAAACTACTTCTAACTACTACACTAGGACATTGATAAACGGGCAGATGTGTTGGGGAGCAGACGCGCAACAACGCAAGATGTCACAGGCCAAAAAGGGTTGGGAACCACTGCAGTAAACCATCACATTTAAAGGTCAGGAGGACATTGTGTTTACTATTAAGTCCTATTATTAACCACTAAGGTTATGGCGTCTCTTTTGCAGCAACTCTCCAGAAGCCAACAGATGGACGAGCTGCTGGACGTGCTCATAGCGAGCGGAGGTAAGAAAGCATATCCTACCCCCAAAATAAAATGAATTCCATATTTTATTTAGCTAAACCTAGATTAAAAATCACAGCTCGGCAGCCGTCATTGAGAATACAAGGACAAGTTGGTTTTAAACCCGTCTGTCACTCACCTCTGACGTTCTCTTTCTCTTTAAGAGCTGCCCGCTAACGTCAGAGAAGAGAGGGAGAGAACTATAACCAAAGTTGTGCCTCACCTTCCTGTGTCCCCAGGCAGCACGGCCCTGGCTCTCCCACGGTTCCACAGACACTACGAACACCCGTCTCCCTACGGCCTCTCTGCTGGCCACATGGCCGACGCTCACCTGGAGACCCTCCTGGGTGGCCAGGCCGCCCTGCTCAAAATGCCCGTGGAGGAAGGGCCGCAGGAAGACGCGGGGAACGGAGACGGATATGGCAGTCCCCACGGCAACAACAACCACCATAACAACCACCATCACCACCACCACAACCACCACCATCACCACAACCACCCCCACCCGCATCACCACTCCCACCCCTCCCACCAGGACAAACTGTTGGCCAACAGGGAGCCCATGGACACGCCCGCTCCGCTGTCCCCAGTCAACGCCAAGCTGTCCCCTGACAGCCACGGCGTGGCCGGCATGAGCTTCAGCGAGGCCCCGTGGGAGACCATGGAGTGGCTGGATCTGACCCCGCCCAGCTCCGCCAACGCCTTCAGCGTGGCTCCGCCCAGTGGCCCCAGCATCTTCAACACAGAGTTCCTGGACATCACGGACATTAACTTGAACTCTGCCATGGACCTCCAGTTGGACCACTGGTGATGGTAGCGACAAGAGCTATGGGACGCCAAGCTAACACCGCTGGTGATAGCAATAAGAACATCAGGTGCTAAGGAACACCAAGCTAACACCGCTGGTGATAGCAATAAGAACATCAGGTGCTAAGGAACACCAAGCTAACACGCGCTGGTGATAGCAATAAGAGCAACTGGTGCCAAAAAACGCAACGCTGACAGTGTAAATCTGTAGCTATCCCATCTACCTGTCAGGCAGACAAACAGCACCAGCTAGAAAAACGACCAACTTATTCTACGTCCCAACATTTTGTTCTTTTAAAAGGAGATAATTTGCCAGCAAACTGAAACCCAGACCAGTGACCCAAAACTATGAATGTTCTCAAATCGAGTGCCAATTACCAGAGACTGATTATTTTCACATTGACATTGGGATTTCATATCATTATGACTGATATATGGAAGGACAAGGTGATTTTATTGCTTTGAGACGATCTTGTCCTGTTGGACAACGATGCGCACAATTACCAAATCAGTATGTTGACACATGAAGGATTTTCTGTAAAGAAGAATGTTATTCTAGAGCCGTATGCAATACCAGTGTTACGCCATCTTGACTTGAAAACTCCTATTGACAATCCATCGTGCTTTCTAAGTCCGAGTGTATGTTAAATATTACTGGAAAAAAAAACAGAAAGTGTCAGCGATCTGATAATTACAACACAAGGCTAGACAAATCAGTCTGTAAATATCGGAGCCATTTCGACGGTTGGAGTACACGTGTTGCCCGTGGTGTGGGAGAACACACTGCGGTGTTACCCTTTTGGGTATCGGTACGCTAGGTGACCCGTTTGTATCATTTCATGTAAATACAGAAAAAAACTCACTTTGCACCTCTAGCTTAGTACACACGTGTCACATATTGCTTGAACATAGATAACGTGTGGTATTATTGGTACGAATACATTGACTGTGCTGAGGCATCCCGTACTTTTCTGATATTTAAACACAATGTCCCTCTAGAACCTGTTATCATTTGTTATTAGGTAGTCCACTCTAGAATATTAAGAAAGTCTGTACATCACATGACCAGGATGAATCCCATTTCCAACTGGCCTGTTGCTTCAGACGATTGTTAAAGAAAAAAAGATACAACTTCATCTCTACCAATTGTTATTAATATACTCAAATTGTCTTTATTTTTTATTGAAAATTTCACCTTTTTTTTTTTTAAACCTTCACATGTATATTTATTTAAATATTCCTATATTATCATGTCCTTATAAATGACATTCCTTCTTGATAGATTGGGATTCTTGATTTGTCGAAAATCTTAATTACTTCCTTAGTGTTATGAAGTATGAAGTGTTATCCTACCACTTTTAAAACTAAATTCATTTCTTAAATGACTTGTTCTCCATAGAAAGTAGAAAGTACAAATGTCCATTTCAAGCACTTGTGAATAGGAAAATGTAATATATTGAGTTATTTACTGTGAATACTGCACAACAGCTTTAAACTTGCACCCTAGCCTATAGGCCACCTTCGTGAAGTGAGGAAATGCTCTCGTTGGTCTAAATCCAATCTTATACAGCCTTCGTAAAATGCCTTTGTGCTTTATTGCAAACACCAGTGTGGCTTTAGTGCTGTAAGCACATTGCTCATTGATAAACAAGAATGTACAATTGTTCTTTTTTTTTACATTTCTAATGACGTGCCTTAAACTGTTATAATGCCCAATGCTAAACAACCTTGACCAAACAGCCCGTCGGCTTGGTTACAACCCGGTAATGTCCATTCTGTTCTGTGTGTGCCAACGTTGAATCATTTCACTGTACAAACACGTGTTGTTTTGACCGTCCTTCAGGCCTGGGAATATATAGTGGACCTCTTTGGACCTGTGTGGTGGAAATTGGGTCGTATTTAGTCATGCTCTTCCCCGTAGCAGGAGAGGGAAACAAAAATCACATTGTGACAGAAGCTTCCTCGTTGCTTGCCAGACTTTTGTTACTCCAGTATTTTTCCACACCGCTGTATACTATAGACAAGAGCAATAAACGTACCACTGCAAAAAAATCGTCTTCCCCCCCCCCCCTCCACGACCCATTTATTCCTGTCATTCCTCAATAACAACGCTTCACTACTCCAGTCGTTTTCAATGTCAGCTTTATTCTTTTTTTTACCCTTGATAAAAAGATACAATATAATACTCATCGCCCGTATCTTATAATCTAATATGAACATTCTAGTGACTTGCAATTTATACAACATGTTCTCTTCTTTGACATTTATATTCATCATGTGTAAAAGGTAGCTTTCTGTGTCCGCTAAGCACACTCCGTTTCTTGCACCAAGAGGATCCTGGGCCCATCTCGGAGATTGCATTGTTTTGTATCGGGGTAACAGAAGTGAAAAATAAATTAAACTATCACAATTGTCCTATATTCTTTTAACAGATGGAATCATCATCTCCAATCTACAATATATCTCTTATTATATTGCTATAATGTCCCAAGAATCACCAGATATTTGTTCGCTTTTACAACAAGTGATCCTAAATCCACCCCCGAAATATATCCACAATAGTCACCGTTTTTACCAAAGACTGAAAGAGTAACCAAACCCTTCTCCACTAGAACCACTCCACTCACACGGCACTCGCATGTCACATTTCAGCCGATCACAGCCAATAATAACACCAATGTGTTTTCACCACAAATGTTGCTGTTCCCCAGTGTGTGTGCTGATTTTAGTAGTTAAGTGTTTGGTTACTCCAAAGAAAGTCGACGGTGATTTATCTTGCATACCCCCCATGTTGTTGCACCACAGGTTGTACTTTTAGGAATAATATTCTGAGTGACCGGTGAGACGTATTTCTGTGACGATGGAAGGAAAGCAGGTGAAGAGGGTAGCTGGTATATTTAAGACTGTGTGTGTGTGTTGTGTGTGTGTGTGTGTGTGTGTGTGTGTGTGTGTGTGTGTGTGTGTGTGTGTGTGTGTGTGTGTGTGTG